>CM060950.1:318917502-318945002 GCA_030765055.1 Mantis religiosa
GATTATATCAGCAAAAGTTTTAGGTAAATTTCAATATGATTTTACTGATAACTTTTTTTGTTATATTGCTCAATACTTCCTTTTTCTCACTCCAACAGGTCTTAAGTTTACTTTACTCAAACTTTAATATGAAAATAATTTAACATCAAGTCTTCCTATGATCTCTTTTCAGTTCAGCTAGGAAAACTCCAAACAGCTCAGTAACTTATGCTCATTTATTTGTTAAAAAATGTATGTTACAGATGGTATATAAATCCTTTCATGACCTGAAACTTCTTTGTTTTACTAGACAAAAAATGATTGTGTTACAGATCATCGCCAACGGACAGCCCCACCAAAGTTTGCAGCAATCTGAACAGCGAATCCAAAGAATCATTTGCTTGAAGTTCATGCTACCTGACTGCTAGAGAGGTGTAATGTGCCAGCACAATGTGGTTATTTATTCCAATAGGTCACCAAGTCAGCAGTTATACTTAAAATATTTATACTTGCAGCACTGTGCCAAGAGTTTAGCTCTTTCTCTGATAGACTGGCTTCGCAATATTATTGTGTTTGTCACCTTTTATGCCATGTAAAGTCAAAAGAAAGTGCATCGTGAATATTCTTTAAAAGGAAAAAAATGGAAAAAAGAAACCAAAATAAAAATTGAAATAAATAAAAAGCTTCAATATATTTCCAATGTCTGCTGTATGTATTATATAATTTATCAATAAATTAAAACTGTGATTATGATAATGCATGATATATAAAATTCCCCAAGAAAGAAATGGGTTAGAGTTGACACCAATATTGTTGAACATTATATTTCTAGGTAACTGCTCTCCTATTTCACAGAAAAACTCTCAACACAAAGAATTCCTGTAGAAATTCAGTACAATGTTATCAGTGTAAGTGATACAAAGACATCTACACACAAGGCTTTGGTTATAGGTTTAAGCCCTTCATGCTTTTTTTTTCCCCTGGGTGGAGGGTTGTGGTTATTAAGCATGTTACAGCTTGTAGTACCTGTACTTCAGCTCATTTTTCTTACCATTTAGAGTAATTGCTGAAACTGTATCAGAAAAGCATTCTTATTGGCATAGTTAAGTACATCCATATTAAATGCTTCCAATTTCATTTCCATAATTCTAATCTCAAGGATCTGATTTCCGTAAGAAAAAATTTCTCAACCATGCTACAACTAAAACTCATTATTAGTTTTGGCAACCAAATAGACCCATCATTCACCAACTCTTAATACTGTATTATGCAAACAGTGAGATTGTGTTTATGGTATCATTATGGTGCAATTACAACTTGTTCACAAAGAGTGCAAGCTATTGAATGAAAGCAACCAGTGAATACCCATACCACTGGATTGTCTAGTTTTAAGGAGAAAAATCTGTAAAAATGACAAAAGTCGCTTTTCCCTTTTTGCTCTGAAATTATATTGAAATATTGTAGTTTTAGAATCGGCTGTCAGTTACATCCTAGTGAGTCACTAGTCATGATTTAAATACCTGTGTGCAGGTGTGTCCATTTAATCACCTTCATTAGCACATTGCAATAAAATTGGCAGAATTTTCATGTTAACATACGATTGGATTACAATGCTTTGTGGTAATGCACAGAGACATCTTCTGGGATGTTTGTGAAAGCTATTGAACACTGCAACCTTCTGGTTTTAATTATTTTTCATTTGAATCACCACCACGTGGATCTGTTTTGTGAATGCGAATAATAAATATACTGGGTGAGTAAAAAGTATGGAACAATGCCTGTAACCTCGCTGTTGCAACTCTATGAAATGTTATTTTTTAGAAAAGCTGTAAGTTATCAACATGCCTTCACATTACTATGATTACAAATAAACGGTGTGAATTTTTTTTTTTTTTTTTTTTTTTTTTTTATTAAATGGCAACATTTTATTTTTTCTGCAGTCCTCAAGTCTCAGAATGTACAAACAAATACTCTTCCAAGCCGCAATTTAAATTTATTAGGGCCTTACTGCATGTGTACTGAGCAAAGGAAAACACATCATTAGTTTATATAGAGTAGGTTTCGAAATAAACAATACAGTAGGCTACTTCAAGGTGTGGCTTTGGATTGAACAAATACAGACAAAAGCTAAGCTAATAAGGACAACAATGCTTACTTCATTGCAAACTCTTCCTGAAAGTAATTAGTCATGGCACAACTTACAGAAAGTCAACGAATTGAAATACTAATTATGGTTGGATATGGTGATAGGAGGAGGACCCAAGAACAGGTTTGTGTCTTGTTTAATGAAATGCATCCAGAACGAAGAATAACTCAAGCTAGCTACAATAAGCAAAATTTTGTAAAAATTCCATGAAAGTGTAAGCGTTAAAAATAAGGTGGTTGGCCCCATAGCTCAATCAGTAGAGCACCTTCCTGCTGTACAAGGGGTCCCAGTTCGATTCCTGCCTGGGGATGGGGATTTTTCTCCAACCCAGAATCTGGAAGAACGTATGAATGAGACTGAATGTATGCATGAGACTGAATGTATGCATGATCTAATAATTAAAAATTCAAAGTACCAGCAACCCAACATCTACGAGATAACACAATCACCAGTTGGCAATATGTTCCAAAGGAGAACGGCCGTTGATAGGTCATAAGTAAAAATAGTGTTAAAATTTACAGTTCAAAAAAGCATGTACCTGTACATTGCGTAGGAGGACCAAAAATAAAAAAAAATTACCATTAAAAAATAAGTTACGCCCATTCACAATCATAGTGATATGAAAACATGTTGATATCTTACAGCTTTTCTAAAAAATATCACTTCACAAAACTATAACAACAAAGTTACAAGCATTGTTCATTACTTTATACTCACCCATATATGTGTGAGCTGTGGATAGCAGCTTATATTAAGATAGTTTAGAATAGGAATAAAGCTGGAATTAACATTATTTTGCTTTCTTGTTGCCTCAGTAAATAATTCATATCTTTTTTAGATAGGTAGAGTCAAACTAAAAAATTCAATGCCATGGCCGGGATTTGAACAGTGGATCTCCTGGTTTCCATCCATTCACTCTTACTCATTGGGCTACCATGGCCAATGTGCTGTCATGACATTAAATTCTCCAATTGACTGATATATTTTCCCTTTAGCTTTACTGTTAACAGTGCTTTTATTTATAACTATTTAAACTTTTTATCAGTTTTACTGATTTTTGTGAATGCATTTCATTATTTTTAAAAAGGTTCATTCAACTGAGTATTTTTAATACTAATGGTAGATTAACACAAAAGAAAAGTAGTATTAACAAAAAAGGCAGCAGAAGTTCAAATATAATACAAAAGAATAGAACAACTTATTACACCAAAGTAGAGCATATAAACAATTTTTACTTATTACAACACATGACTTTCTTCTTCCCACCCCGCCACCCCGTGTTTTCCTATTTTACACTATCCAATTTTTCTAACTCCAAACTCGTAAAGCACCCCTAACATATCATTCTACCATGTTCCAAACAAAAATACTTTTTGCACTTATTATAGGTTATGTGAACTTGTTCTACATGTAACTTTGGGTTCACGATACTTTCCCCACTTTGTTGGTGATTTCAATGATCTTCACCGAAATGGGGATACAAGGTCAACAAAGCCTGTGGCAAAACTATTGAAGATTTATTAAATTCAAACACTTTAAATCTTAATTACAAGAATGGGGATTCCCCACATACCTACACTATAATGGTCAGTGCACTAATCCAGATCTTATATTAGTATCTTCAGATTTAAAAGATAAGACAACACGTGAAATCATTGAAGACATAAGATCTGATCATAGAGCAGTTATTGCATCCATAATACTTCTTGACAAACAAAATATTAATCCAGATCTTATATTAGTATCTTCAGATTTAAAAGATAAGACAACACGTGAAATCATTGAAGACAAAGGATCTGATCATAGAGCAGTTATTGCATCCATAATACTTCTTGACAAACAAAATATTAGGAGGCCAAAATTGAAATACTTCTGGAATTTTAGAAAAGCATGAAGTTTTATTAAATTCAAACACTTTAAATCTTAATTACAAGAATGGGGATTCCCCACATACCTTCACTATAATGGTCAGTGCACTACTCCAGATCTTATATTAGTATCTTCAGATTTAAAAGATAAGACAACACGTGAAATCATTGAAGACATAAGATCTGATCATAGAGCAGTTATTGCATCCATAATACTTCTTGACAAACAAAATATTAGGAGGCCTAAATTGAAATACTTTTGGAATTTTAGAAAAGCAAATTGGACAAATCCTGTTGTAAATCTATCTAATCAAAATTTCTCCACAAAAGAATTAGGTCTTCTAAACAAAGGATTAAAAACTTGCATAAGTTTTTCAAACGAAATTGAGGACTACATTGCAGATATAAACATTTCGGCACAGTGTCCACCAGTATCAAAACAAAATCCACTTAAAAGCCAATGTGAAAATATTTTGGAAGAAATAAAAACCAGATCCGTTCAGAAGAGCAAACAAAATATTATCCATTCATTGAAACTAAAAAACGTCATATACACCAAGGCAGACAAAGGTAACAAAATAGTCATAATGGATAAATCTGATTACCTTGAAAAAATGGAAGAAATGCTAACTAACAGTGAATATGAAACCATTAACAAAAATCCATTAACAGCTTGCATACAATCATTTGAAAAAACAATAGCAAAATCAAGTATAATATCAAACAAATATGCAGTTAAACCAGATAACCCAACCTTACATAGACTTTATGGCTTACCCAAAATACACAAACCATCCATAACAATGAGACCTATAGTTAGCAGTATAAATTCACCAACATACAAACTTGCAAAGTGGCTAATAAACAAATTCAACTCATTTCCAAAATTCGATAGCCTAAGCATCAAAAACACCTATGAACTTATAGAACACATTAAGGATACTAAACTAAATGAAGAGGACACACTAGTCTCATTTGACGTTAAATCACTGTTTCCCAGCATACCAGTTAAACAACTCCCAACATTGATAGAAAAATGGCTCAAATCACTTGGAATGTCATCACTTGAAATTTCAGATTACATCGAACTTACCAAATTAAACAGAATTTCTTCCAGTTTCAAACAAAATATTTCCATAAAACATCTGGTTTAGCAATGGGCAACCCCTTATCACCCTTCCTGGCCGATCTGTACATGAGTGCACTAGAAATAAGGATCACTAAAGGTTTCCTATGGATGTTCAAACTCTGGCAAAGATATGTAGATGACATATTTGCCATAGTGCCAAAAAGACACATCAGTGATGCACTAAAACTTTTAAATATTCAAGAAAAAAGCATCAAGTTCACTGTAGAAGTTGAAAAAGACGAGTATTTACCATTTTTAGATCTGAAAATAATCAGAAATAAAAATAGAATAAACTTTGGCATTTACAGAAAACCAACACAGACAGACAACTACATAAAAGCTAATGGCTACAATCCAAGATCCCACAAACAGGCAATCTTTAATAGTTTAACACACAGACTGGTCAACATCCCTCTCACAGCAGAAGATTACAAAATAGAATACAACAAAATTATTGAAATAGCACAGAAAAATGACTTTCCCAAATCACTAGTAGACAAAAAAGTGAACTTAGCAAAAAAGAAGAAACTACTAAAGGAAACCACAACCCTCTCAGCTACAGAAACTAAAATGATCTTCAAAAAATTCACTTACCATCCATGGGCCTTTGATAAATTCAAAAAAGTCTTCAAAAAACAAAACATTCAACTAGCTCCAGTGAACCATTAATCCTTAAAAAACCTAATTTGCTCAAACATCAAAGATGCCATTCCATCTAACAAAAAATCTGGTATATATCAAATTGAATGCTGTGACTGTAGTCAAATTTATATTGGAAAAACCAAAAGAAATTTATAAACAAGAGCAAAGGAACACTTTAGGAACATAAAATACAAACATTTAGAAAAATCAGCAGTTGCCACGCATTTTTGGGAAAAAAACCACAACGTAAATCCAGAACCAAAATTACTAAAACATACAACAGGAAAAGAAGAACTGTCCACATGGGAACAAATCTTTATTTCAAAAAATAGGAACAAAGTATTCAATTTCGACATCCCCCAGAAAGATTTGTTCAGCAAGTTCCTCGAACCGCCACCAGAGGAGACCGATGACAAAATATTGCCAGCTACACCAATGAGAACAAGTCGATGTCCGGCTGAAGATAGAGGGAAGGCCTCAGAAACCGGTTCCGGGAAAATTTAAAAGTAAGTGTTGTTTTGTGTCATTAATCGACTCCTAATTAATTTAAATTGGACAAAATTTGCTGAGGAAACCAAACAAAATTTTTACTGCACACAACATGAAGCATCTGCAGATAAACTCAATAAAACAATAACGAACATAATACTTGAAGCAGCAAAAAATGGATCCGAAGAGGAAAAACTAAAAATTAAAAACCCTTTTGGAATACAGAACAATCAAAGTTAAAAGAAGAAAGGGACAAAGCAAGCAAAAAAGCAGAATTGTCCAATAACCCAACAGATACACAGGAATGGCAAAAAAAGGTAGCTAAATGTAAAAAAGAATTTCATATTGCCAAAACAAGAGCTTTCAGTGAATTTATTGAAAAAGCTGATTATAGAAAAGATGCAAAAAATGTCTACAGATATATACGTAAAATTAAATGTCAGAAAGAAACAAGAAAATAACTGCTCAAACTAAATGTGAAAACATTTATTTTTCGATTACTCTATTTCTGAAGCCTTTAATAAGTATTACAGCTCTTGGCATAAACTTTCTTTTGAAGCAAAAAGAAAACAAAGGCAGATTGAAAAAAAATCTCAAAAAATTTAAGAAGTGCCCAGAACAAACAAATGATGTATTCAGCAAAGAATTCACCATAAGGGAACTAAGCTGAACGATAAAAAGTCTCCTGGACCAGATAAAATACATGGCAAATTTCTGAAACACCTAGGACCAAAGGGAAGAAAGCTACTACTGAAATTATTTAATACATCATGGACCTCTATTGTACCTACAGAGTGGAAAAAAGCAATAATTATTCCTATTCTAAAAAAAGACAAAGCACCTGACAAAATAAATAATTGCAGACCAATTTCCTTAACAAGTGTCATTGCAAAAACAGCAGAATGTATGATTTCAGCAAGGCTAAATTGATTCTTAGAAAGTAATAACATATTAACAACAGCACAAACAGGATTCAGACATAATTTATCTACTAAAGAAAATACAATTCAACTATCCCAAGATGTCAATGAATCTTTCAACAAAAACCAAGATACACTATCAGTTTTCATTGATTTTGAAAAAGCATACGATTCAGTATGGAGGTATAAACTTCTTGCAAAACTTACAAAACTAAGCATTCAAGATAACATGTTAAATTGGATCACTCAATTTCTTCTCAATGTCTCTGTTCTACAAAATACAATGACAGTACATCCAAATTCCGACAAATAAAAATAGGCCTACCACAAGGTGCAGTACTAAGTACAACCTTGTTCAACATCTACATCAATGATCTTCCCTCAGCTGTATCAATTACAGAAATAAAAACAGCTCTTTTTGCAGATGACATGATCATGTGGATATCTTCCCCACAAATAGAGAAATCCAAAGCTTTAATGGAAAAGGCTCTGATACTATTGGAAAAGTGGACTGAGAACAATTTGATGAAAATAAATACTGATAAAATAACATTCCAAATATTTAGCTTAAAAAAGAAAATCGCTAAACTAAATCTAATTCTTGATTTAAAACTTTAAATCGTATCCCGTGCAGTTGTGGGAGAGCATATATAGGCCAAACACCTAGGCAGAACAATTGAAGTTCGCTGCAAAGAACATGAAAGCTATTTTAGACTGAAGTATTCAGAAAGATCTGGCCTAGCGGAGCATTGCATAAATGAGGACCACAAACCAATGATTGATAACACCAGCATCATTGCCAAAGCCTCGCGATATTGGGATCGTACCATTATAGAGGCCGTGGCTATAAGAGCTGAGCCCAATAATATAAATAGAGATGGCGGAATGCGAGTGAACAGCATGTGGACCTCTTTGTTTCATAAATGTAGCTATCTCACTGCCCCGGATCTTCAACAACACAGCAGTTTTGTCGCGAGCCCATCTCCAGCCTGGACCAATTAGTAACACCTTCCAGCTATTGGCTGCTCCAACCGTGCCAATCACTGGGCTCCAGCCCACACATTGGCTAGAAATCGTCACCGCCCATCTCTGAGCCTTTAGTATTTATATGAGACAAATTGCACCTTTCTGCACATCGCCCTGGTGAGGGGAGCCATGTTGGCTCTTGAAAACTTGGCAGCTTGTTCGTCGCCATTTACCTGGCTGGTAGCCTGAGAAAAGTTTTATAAACTAAACCTGCAGTTCAATTGCAGAAATTATCTCATTGATAATTTTCTTTTAGGTGCAAGGAGCATATGGGAATACAGGCGCTAAGCGAGTCAAATCTTCTAAAGCTGTGTGAGATCTTTGAAATTCTTTTTTTTCTTTGCACGGCCAAATGATAATAAGGTAAACAACTTTCCATTTAAGTATTGGAAAGTTCTGATGAATAACAAGGAATGTCTTGGAAATGGTTCCTAAAAATAAATAAAGTATTGTGACAAAAACACAAGATGTGATAATGTTCACCACAACTCCATTACTTGTCATCAAAACTATTAGCTTCTGTTTTAAAGACATACACAGCTTCAAGATATGCTCTCTGACGTACACAATAGTTCACTTCTTACATGGAGGTGCATGCTGATTCTGAACTCAAATTCAATATTCGTTTGTGAATGTTTCACTGCTTGTTCCACTGCCCACCGATTCCTCACCATGGTGCCGTACTTACTAGCTTGTAAACTGCTTCCTGCACCATTCCGCGGTCTGCCGACTCCGCACCACAGAGCTTTGAATGTATCGCACTTCTCTGTACAACTCAATTGACAGACTGATTCGTGAATTGCTTCGCTGCACCAATTCCTCAACACGCTACTCGACTTAAATTGAAGTCCGAAATACAAATTCTAAACACCAGACACTACAGTCTCCTTCTAGGCTTCGTAACGCCTCTATATATGTCCTGTAGCGCATGGGAGAACGTTCCAAGAGTCAAATGTTATCGAATTGCATTCTGGAACAGTATCGAAAAACATTGAGCAACAATAATATGACTCGCTTCCTGACGTCATCTCCTACCCCTCCAGCCAATAGACAACAGAGCCGGAGCGATTGCCTCACTTTCCCCACTGGCAACAGCACTGGCAGCTCAATTGCCTATCTCGACTCCTCGCCTCCACAGAAGGTTTCGCGATCTCAATGTGACAGTGCTCCTTCCTCATGGCTGGTAGTCTCGATCAGTCTTTTACCGTCCGCTTCTTTGTTCGGGACAACTGCCGGACATAGTATTCTTTCCCTTTGATCCACATTTCACGTAGTGCAGTTCTTGTTTTGCTGGTTCGGGCCTGGGATACCGTCCTTTACTCCGAGTAGGACGATGAATGCCTTTCCGCCTGAAACCTATATTGTAGGCTGAAGATTGCTTATTGTGCCAGGTCTTCTTCAGATCCCTCACTAGCTGACGACGTTCCACGGGGTTCCATGAATTCTAGCTCTCTTGGTGCACCTCCTCACCATCTCGCAGGCGAGTACAGCTCTGGCCTTTGACAGGGTTACCTTGCAAACTTAAAGGCGTTTATTGGAGCTTCGGAGCGTTACGTCTCGTCCAACTCACAGGGTCCTCCTGCCGACGTCAACTGCAGCCTCGTGGCTCCCGAGGACATTCAGAGTTACAACGCTCCGCCCATTCAACTCTAGCCAGGCCTCCTTCACAGACACAGTGTCACCAAGTAGTCATAGATACAGATGTATTTTTTTATCTTGAAAAGTGCAGAGCGATGCGCAGTGGTATCTGGATGAGTCCACCTCAGAACGGTTGCAACTGGAGGGGAGGGCAAGTCAGTTGTGTACCAGCTGCGAGCAAGTAAATACGTGCAGAGTTACTCGGTAATACTACAGCTTGTTTCAAAATGTGCGTGTCTCCTGATTCCAAGAGATCATTTATAAATGACGCCTCCTAGCAGCACATTAAGAAATAAAGTGCTACATTTAAAAACACGAGAAGTAATAACCTATATCCATAGATTTATAAAAAAGGAACAATGGTCTGGGTCAGCTATAAAAATCTGGGGAAAGGTATCTGAGGCAACAGTTGTCTGGAAGCAGTTTAGGAGAGTTATTAAGGAAAGAAAAGCCATTGGTGCTAGTGCAACAACGTCCTTCTCCATGCCCAGTAAACAAAGATTGAGAACATGCACAAAATCTAATTTGGATGTTTTAATTCAGAAATAGTTAGGCGAACTGTGAATAATTTTTAAAACACAGAAAAACAAAGACCAACGTTGAAGAAAGTGCTTATGAAGCTTAAAAATTCTACTGACTTTCAAGGCAGTGTCTGAACATTAAGAAAAGTTCTTTTGAAGCTAGGATTATTTAAAAAAACAAAACCTAAGCGTGACAGACAAATTTTAATCGAACATCGCACCATACGTGCAAAAAGGCTTAAGTATTTACGAAATATTGGAGATATCGAAGTGAAGTTTATATAGTTTATATGGATGAAACTTATATAAATACAGCACATACTAGACCATGTGCCTGGAGTGAAATATGTTACAGGGACTCTGCAGCGATACTGAAAGGCCGACAGTGGTTTATCATGCCTGCTGGAGGAGAACAGGGTTTTGTTCCAAATGCCTATGTACTATTTAAGATCCAATAAAAGCGTGAAGATTACTACCATAGTAAGAATTACAACTTAGTTTATAAGAGCTGCAAAACTGGCTTCGAGAATGAAATTTGTTTTTAGACACCTTATGCACTGCCCTCCCCTCTCGTAATCTTACGCGTGTGACGCATTGTGGCGATAGGTGGACTATCCCCACCACAGTTGCTACTCATCCTTACCGCGCAGGATTCCTGTCAAGATAAAAAAGTACATGTACATGGTGTTAATGAGTTACATCGAAATATCCTCATAGCAAGTGGAGATATCCTAAATAAGTAATTTGGGACAGGAGACTTAGGGCCTGTTGGTTCAAATGTGGAAGTTACAGCTATAAGTTTCTAAAGTGCCAATTTCGCACTGTTTACATTTTAGTGCACAACAGACGAAAATGAAAATATGTATCGGAGCACTCTCTCTGGCGCAATGGTTATGGCACTAGCTTTCGAGTCAAAGATTATCGAGTTTGAGTCTCCTTAATTTTTATGTCTCTTTAATTTTTGTTTGATTGTTTTTTTTTTTTTTCAATATTTTGTCTAAACTTTCAATTTTTGTATAAATTATGTATTTTACAGAGTTATTTCAACTTGTTAGTACAATTAACTACAGTTCTTTCTAACAAAGGTTGAATGTTGCTTAGTACCTTAACATACTGTACGGCTAAATGGGAGATGGTTTAAAGGGTGAATGAACTTGCACCAAATAAAAGGGAAATACAACTCTTTATGTTAGGTTTATAGGAACGGTTCGAAATGGCGACCTCCGTTTTCAATGCTAAGTTGACAGTGGCGAACAAATGACTGTCATATTCTGTCCTTGTGTGTGTGTGTGTGTGTCGAATAACTTCACATGCTGCTATTATTCGAGCAGTTAGGTCCTCTTCTGAGATAAAAGGTGTTTCATGCACCAGAGACTTGAGGCGACCCCAAAAAAGTGTAGTAGTGTTATTGCACTGGCCATCGGATTCATGTTCTTAGCTACGATTCACGCCATTTCTTCCTGTTAGTTTTTACACATTAAAAGTACGAGGAAAAAAATTAACTGCATGCCAGGAACCGAACCACTGACCCTTGGAATACATTATTTTGGCGTTACCTATCGGGCCACCAGAACACTTACAGAAACATCACTAGAGTAGGCTTAATGATGCAAGAAGGTGTTAATTGCTGTTCAGTGTCGCACTGACAGGTGATTAGTTCGAGATTTGAGAGATCTTTGAGACATTAAATCTCGAGAACGAGTTACTAAGAATCGATATTTCTATACTCGGGAAGCAGTGTTAAAGACATTCTATTCGGATAATTTCATCTACCTTGTTTAAATATCAACTTATCAGCATCTGATGCCAGTTAGGTTTAAGACAATTAACTTCGTTATGTTTAGCTGTAGACTATGCCTATCTGAACTTGCTTATATCAGTGACGTCTACAATGGCTGAAATTATTTCGGTGTAGTTCATTAACAGCCTATAGCACATGTAGCATACCTCCCTCAAATGTAAGAGGTTTCTAGTTCAAAATGTGTAATTTACTGAAATAATGTTTCCTTTTTTTCCTTTACCACAATATATTGAACAACTCTAAGCTCCGTAGGCCTCAGAATCATTTGATCATTGCCCAATACGATCTACCTGCTTAAAGGACATTAGATTTGCACCCTTCCTAAAACAAAAGTCATATGCACTTTAAAGGTATCAATGCTTAAAATGTCTAACTCTTGCAGTTTTTATCAAAATGTTTGGTTAAAACATTCTCCATCTCAATTATAACCAAGTTTTAAGTTTCATGCAGACATATTTAACGTTTATTAAGAAACAATTATATTTTGCTCTAATTATGCTAATTAACAGAGCCCGGATGTGTATAAAAAAATTCCAAAATGTGCATGCAAATATGCACTAAACACTCGTAAAATGTTCATAAACGATGTGCAAAACAAAAATGGTATGCTTGATAACTATTCTCATGTGCACCATTGAATTATTGTTTAAAATATAACTTTTGTTCGCCGGTTTGCGATTTAAAAGTTGTTTTTAACTAAGTTCGGTGTGCTAAATTTAATATTGCTGCCCATCTTTCTGTATCACATAAGGTTTTCTCACAAATCACAAAATAATTTTAAAATAGTGTTTTTATGTACAAATCTTGTTACAAAATTAATAAAAAACAAAATTTATGCTTAATAAATATATACAAATACATGTATATCTGTAAATAAAGAGAGAAGTTATATTTTCCTTGGCCAAAAGGTCACTTGGGATGAATTACGTTTAAGTCATGATTAAGGAGCTTCCCTTTTCAAGCACCAACCATAGTCCGCTCGCAACGTTCCATCGACTCTTGAAATATCCTGTCCATCTCTTTGATTTCTTAATGAAATCATCCACTTTGTTCATTTCTGTAGGATCCAAAATTATCAGGAAAATGGTTTAGAAGAGAGTACCAGAAGTGAGCTTTAAAGTCATATTTCGCCCTGAAGCTCATAGCTTTTGGAACATATTTCTCATCTTTTTTCGCAGATCTTTTATGTTTACAAAAAACTTATTACCTACCTTTTTGAAAGTACACCGCATTTGCGGTTTTCTATCCTTCATGGTGTCCAAATATGCACTCTCTTGATTAGCTATCTTATCGATGGCCATTAAATAAACATACCTTCTGCAGACATTCCAGAACATATACTGCTCAGGTATTTGAAACATGAACTATTCTGGTCCAGTGCGTTCCTAAACTGTTTCATAATACCTAAGTTTATGTGTAAAAGAGGCAATAGCTTTTTATTCTGGTTCAACTAGACTAGCATGAATGATATTTCGCTCTCCTGACATTAAACCTTTTCTCTTAGACAATTCTCTCACTGTCCAGTGTTTAATCCTGTTTCTACCGTTCAATTCTTATGAGAAGCATGTGAGCATTTTGAATATCCTCCTTGCTAGGGACGTATTTAAGGGGGGTCCATGGGGTCCGGACCCCTCCGAAATTAACTGTTATTTCAATTTTTTAATAAATGAACAGTTGAAATAAAAAAGTTTATTCAAGCTGTTCATCTTAACCTCTCTATTCACTGTCAAGCAGATATGAAGTTAGAGACGATGCGTGCAGAACAGAACTGTAAATGTGGAAGTTTCCGCCCCAAATCGAGAATCACTTCTTTTCAACTTTCTGGTATTTCCTATACCCAAGGTCAAGTACGGTGGCAGAAGTAAAGTCCACTGAAAAATAATAGAGCTTGACTGTAGTACTGTTAAGGAATTCATAATCGAATACAATGAGCATATGAGTGATTTGGGGTTTAAGAGCCGTCGACTGGGAGGTCATTTGGGTCCCCTGAATACAGTATGCAGCACTAGATACTGCATCTAATGAACATGCGATGTAGGTGAGGTACACCTTAATAAAAATAACTAATTTCTGTAACGTAACACACTCCACTACTTAATGCATGTGGATTAACAGTCCTCGTTAACATCGAGGGCTGCAGAATTTTAAAGAAAGCGTGGTTGGACTATTTATTATTATGCTCAAGATTATGCAAAAGTTAAGCTAGTAAAATAAAATCACGTATTCTTTGTCAGAACTACATTAAATTTGTTGCACTTGTAAGTGTAAGGTGTTAAGTGAAAATGGCGTCAAATGCTGCGTCAAGTTCAATTACCGAATATACAACAAATAAATGTTTACATTTTACGGTTATTTAAAAACGGCGAAGTTCTACATCTAAGGCTTGCAGCTGTCATTGATATGCCAAAACTTTATTTTCAACAGAATTTGTACTCAAATAACAGTGTTATAATGATGATGATGATGATGACGATGATAAATGAAGAATGAGGAGGAGGAGGTTTAAGCCCAACACTCTGTAGTAAATTATACATTTTATTATATGAGGTTTCAATTGAATGTTGAATTTTTTGTCTGACAAGTACAATGCTTAAATCTTAATTTTACTCTAGAATTGAATTTATTTTATGCTTGATAATAATTATTGAGACAGAAAATAAAGGATAATTTTCATTTGAAATAATTCATATATAGGTAAAACTGAAACCAATTTCTAAATAGATGCCTATGTGCATATGAAGAACGGAAAGGATGGAAATATTAGCTTGAACATGGATGGCATAATACGGGATAGGGAACAAACTATTAATGGCATAATACCCGGTCCACCAACCTTTTACATCTAAAAGAGTATTGCGCTTCCTAGGAAGAGAAGCGACGAGAGTTTCACAAATATGAGGTCGTCTGAGCACGCTTTCCCATACTTCCTGAATGCGATTCTCGAGACTTTCAGGAGCCTTTTCTGCCCTGCAATCCCACTCATTAACTATAATAGCCCAAATGTGTTCAATGGGATTCAGATCTGGTGATTTGGCTGGCCAAGGGAGAGCAGAAACTTCAGGATGTTGCTCTATATTCAGTCGCGGGTAAATGCTGAAGTATGAATGCTGCTGTTATCATGAACATAGTTAATAATAGGCATATCTTCCTCAGGATATACGGAACGAACACTTGGTAACATGCAGTCCTCTAACACCTCCACATACTCCTCAGAATTCATTCTCGAGGATACACGGACCAGTTGACCCACACCGGCAGCCGACATCCAGCCCCAGAAAGCGACGCTAATCCTGCCGCTTCTTGCTGTGGTCACTACGTGCTCTGGGTTGTAGCGTGTCTTGTCTGGACGCCAAAGTATCATCCTTCCCTCTTCGTCAGATGAGAACACTTTCTCGTCCGTCCATATTACAGTGTCCCAGAATGTCTGAGGCATTGGAAGGAACTGGAGAGCAAATCCCACACGAGCGGCTTGATGTGCTTCTGTGAGATTCTCTTTTCGAGCTGGTTTCCTAGTGTGGATCCCGGCAGCATTAAGACGCCTTCTAACAGTTGAAGGCGTTATCTGAAGTCCCATATGCCTCACGATTGACGTAGAAGGACGGGACGGATCCTCTCTGGAATTCTGCACTATGGCTGCATCCATATCCGGAGAGGTAACCCTGGGTCTTCCGGATTTAGGTCGGGTTTTTAATCCTTCTCCCTCTTCCTGGAACCGCCGGATTCAGCAAAAACGCAGTCAAGCCCTCTTCCCACAGAATTAGCCATTTGTGTGGTAGCAAGACCTGCTTCCCACATTCCAACAATACGGCCCGAGTGACTTCCGAGGTTAAAGGCATTCTTCACTAATCTTATTCACTCTAATACACGATACAATAATAATCTTTGTCGTTTTTAAATCAAATACAAACCTTCCACTCATATATATAATGCAAATGTGACCTTTGATTCCGAGGAGGTAACTACAGAGTGCATCGACCACATGTCCATTTAACCACAGTGACAGTTCTATTGCCTATGTAGCAAAGTTCACTGGAAGACGGAACTTTTAAAATATTCTTGAAGTAAATCTACATTATTTCCCTAAAATACTTGAACGAAGAAAGTGCTAACACTAACTTATTAAATTAACCGGTTTCAGCAACGGCATCTACATGATAGTTGATTTTTCGCGATCTTTGTGTTAATTTGTTACCTGAAATGTAATGTTCACAGCCTCTAGAGCAGATAATTGCTGCACACTGCTTCGAACTATGCTTCAAATACGTAAACTATTTCTTGTTTAAATGTTTAATTCTGTTATAGCTGCATATTAGATTAGCGTTACACTCTTATTTGACCTCTCAGGTTTCCTTTGTCATCATCATCATCATCATCATCATCATCATCATCATCATCATCATCATCATCATCATCATCATTACCATCATCGCCCGCCTCGGTAGCGTGGTGGTAGCGTGTCTGCCTCACGTTCAAGATGTCCCGAGTTCGAATGTCGATCAGGGTGAGTTACCTGGATAAGGTTTCTTTCGGGGTTTTCCCTTATCTTAAAAGACGAATGTCGGGTAACTCTAAGCTCTATGGACCCTGGGCTCATTTGAGCATCATTTCACCCATTCCATTCATCGTCCGGTATGACTTAACGTTGGAGGACGTTACAGAAAAGAAAAAGCAAACACCATCATCATCGTCATCATTATAAAAGCTGATCAGATTGACTTGGTGCTGGCATTCTGATCCCAAGGTTGCGAGTTCAAGCCCGATCTAGTTCGATGGTTTCTACGTGTAGCTAAAACTGAAATGCATCATATCAGCTTTACTGACATTTAAAGAACTCCGTGAAACCTCTGACATGCCGTTGACGCTAACGTGATTTTGCATTTGAACTGTCATTATCAAACAAAATAGTCATTTTATTTATTTCGTTGGTCGTTAAAAGTCTAATATATATACAGCTTCCAATTTTGTGGCTATATTAATTGTCGTAGTATATTCATATAAGCTGTTCTTGAGAACTGTGACAAAAATAATATATTTATTTTCGGAAGAAGATATAAATTTCAAACAATAATTTTAGATATTAATTTTAAATACCACGCAGTTTAAAATTATAGTATCGCTAACCTATGAAACGTAGAAGTATTTCCTTCCAGATAAAACTACTTCTTTGAGTATAGGAAATGTATTTAAAAAGAAGAAAGGGAGATTAAAATGGTTGAGGTGTGGTGTGCGAAAGAGAGGAAATAGCGTTATTGAAAATGATCGATAAATACAAGGTTGATAGTAAAGGGAGTGTGTGTGTGTGTGTGTGTGTGTGTGTGTGTGTGTGTGTGTGTGTGTGTGTGTGTGTGTGTGTGTGTGTGTGTGTGTGTGTGTGTGTGTGTTTTAGGGCCCGTCGACAACAAGGTCATTTGGGCCCGAAGTTAACACTAAAACCTAAAAGCTACACAAATTAAGCTAAAAGGTAAAATAAAATAAAAACACTCAACTATTAAAAGTACACAAAAAAACCCACCCCAAGACTAATAATTTAAAATCTCTAAAATTAACAAATATAAAATGCAAGTCAGACTTGTTTATTAAAACCGATTTCGGCAACAAACCGCAGTGCCTTAACCACGGCCACTGGGTCGTCCCCTAAAACACCCAGCAAGTTAGTCCCCAAGCCTACTGACTGGCGAACGCGGGCGTACAGCGGGCAATCGAGCAATACATGCCGCACAGTGAGGCGTACTGCACATGGAGCACACACAGGGGCCGGTTCCCCTCTTTAACAAATGGCCATGAGTCGCTCGTGTGTGCCCAATTCTCGGCCGGGTGAGTATCGCCTCGGCTCGCCGGTTATCCCTGCAGGAAGTTAGCCAGGGTTGTACGCTCTCCTTTATTGCCCGGAGTTGTGTGCCTTCCAAAGCTGTCCAGGAGTGCTGCCAAGCAGATAGGAGTTGGCGACGGAAAAAACGTTGCACATCCTGGTATGGCACCGTAGTTGTTAAACTCCGGGGCAAACGGCAAGCGGACTTAGCAACCGCGTCCGCCTCCTCGTTCCCGGAAATCCCCACATGGCCTGGGGTCCAAGTAAAAACAAAATTGTATCCGCGACTTAGCATTTGCGAGATCTGCGCCTGTATTTTTAAAACAAGGGTGTGAGCGGCAGTGTGCTGTTGCAAGGCCTGAAGAGCACTTAGAGAGTCAGTACAAACAATAAAAGAGCCAGGAGCTAACTTGCAAATAAAAAGGAACAAATAGATGATGGCATACAGCTCTGCGGAGAAAACTGAAGTGGAGTCCAGAAGGCGAAATTTATGAGCCTCGCCATTAATGAAGAAAGCGCAACCCGTAGTGCTACCTAACTGAGAACCGTCTGTAAAGAGCGGAACATAGGGTCACGGCCCAGTAGTTCGGCAAAAAGTTGTTGGAACACCGAATGTGGAGTAGCGAGTCTAGAGTTGCTTGAAAGAGCGAGATCGAACCGCGCACGATTGAGCTGCCATGGAGGATAAGGGCAGATGGACGACCGCTCCACGCGAGGCATTCGGAGGCCATGCGAATGTAGGAGATCCCGAAATCTTATTCCCATGGGGCGTATCCGAGAACCAGGGCGCATATAACGGTGGTCTAAATCTGGACACAGAACTGGTTTAAAACAAGGATGATTGGGATAACTTGCCAACTTCGAGACGTATGTGCAGAGTAACAGCGAGCGACGAATATGGAGTGGAGGTTCGCCTGAGTCTGCATACAGGCAGTCGACTCGACTAGTGCGGAAAGCTCCTGTGGCAAGGCGGATGCCAGTATGATGCACAGTGTCTAAAAGGCGAAGTTTAGAGGCTGTCGCTGTGCCATAAATAAAACTGCCATAGTCCAGCTTGGACCGAACCAGAGAGCGGTACAGCCTCAACATTATAATGCGGTCGCCCCCCCCCCAAGATGCTCCAGATAATACCTTCAGCACCCGCAGAGAACGATCGCAAGAGGCTCGAAGGTGACGAATGTGGTGCTCCCAGTTGAGTTGTCTGTCCAAGTAGAGGCCCAAGAACTTCAGGTGCAAGACAAACGGCAGGAGTGTGCCGTTCAAATGAAGATCAGGGGGTGGGTGAAAGTGGATACACTGTGTCTTCGCAGCTGAAAAGCGGAAGCCGGTTTGAAGCGCCCAAGCTGCTAGCTGGGTGATGGTCAGCTGCAGTTGGCGCTCAATGTGATCTATGTTGGCAGACCTATAATAATCTGCGAAGTCGTCAACATAGAGGGATGATGGAATTCCACTTCGAAAGGCACTAGTGATGCCGTTAATAGCTACGGCAAAAAGGGCGACGCTCAAAATCGACCCTTGAGGTACGTCGTTTTCCTGTATCCGCTCCCGTGATATCGTGTTTCCTATGCGGACCCGAAAACGGCGAAGTTTTAAAAAGTTGCATAGGAATTCGGGTAGATGACCACGCATACCGTAACCATGTAGGTTACGGAGTATGCCCTACCGCCAAGTGGTGTCATAGGCATTCTCCAGGTCGAGGAACACGCCCACGGCATGCTGTTTCAGTAGAAAGGCATCGGAAATATACCCCTCAAGGCGTGTTAGATTATCGACACTTGAGCAATGGCGACGAAAACCGTATTGCAAGTTGGACAGATGGTTATGTTTTTCTAGCCACCAATTTAACCGAGCGTTTATCATTCGCTCAAAGATCTTACAGATGACAATCGCCAGGCAAATGGGGCGGTAGCTACATGGAACGATCCCGGGACGAGGGATTGCAATGACAATACCCTCTCGCCAGGAAGAGGGGAAAACCCGCTCATGCCAAATGCGGTTATAGATGTTTAAGAGGAAACATAGCGCCTCAGATGGAAGATGTAGCAGCATCTGTCGGTGCACGTCATCGGGACCTGGAGAAGAATCCTTTGCTAACGCTAGAGAATGCGTGAGCTCGGCTGCGGTAAAAGGTTGGTTGTACGGCTCGGTGCAGTCACTATTAAAATTAAGTGGTACCCGCTCCGCCTTCTCCTTAATAGGCAGAAAGAGGGCGTCATAGCGGGCTGTTTGGCTAGTAGCAGCAAATGTGGTAGCTAGGGCTTCAGCTATGTCCTGCTCGGTGGTGCACATGGAACCGTTAATGGCAAGGCCGGGAATTATCGGCCGGCCATACTTGCCATACATCCGCCGAACAGCTGACCATACCTGTTGGGTAGAGCTGCGCCGTGAAAGGGAAGACACATAGGCTTCCCAAGATTTACGCTTTGCGTTGCGCAGTTTAAACGTGCCATAGCGTGAGAACGTTTGAAGGCGACGAAGTTCCCTTCCGTCGGGTGCCATTGAAAAACCCGCAAAGCACGTTTACGTGCTTTGACAGCCAAACTGCATTCCTCAGACCACCACGGTACAGGAATACGACGTGGTGTAGATGAACCTCGAGGAATGCTGGATTCTACAGCGAGCAGGATCGAGCAAGTAAAATATTCGACCATTGCATCGATGGTGTCGAAACCATCGTCGATGAGGTGAATGAGGGAATGGAACTTTCCCCAGTTAGCTTTGGAAATAATCCAGCGAGGATGTCGAGAAGGTACACATTGGCGGCCAGAAAAATGAATGTTAATGGGGTAATGATCACTGCCAAAGAGGTCGGAAAGTACTGGCCAATCAAGTAGTGGTACTAATGACGGACTGCAGAAAGAAAGGTCTAGTACGGAATGTGTACCATAAGCGCATGATAGGAATGTCGGGTCACCAGTATTTAGCAGAAGCAGGCCAGACTTATCGAAAACGTCTACGAGGAGGCATCCACGGGCGTCATCAGTGTCTGATCCACAGAGCGTGTGCTTGCCATTTAAATCTCCCAAAAGGAGTAGTGGTGAGGGGATCTGAGCCAATAGAGCTAGAAGATCCCGCTCTGGAACTCCACTGAGCGGTGGCAGGTACATGTTACAGATGGTAAAAGAGATGCTCTCCCGCTTTATACGAACAGCGACAGGTTGCAACGGCGTGGTTAAGGGTATGTTGGTGGCAGAGATATTAGGCGCCACTAAAGTAGCAACGCCACCGCTTGCTCGTGTGCCTGCAACGGAGTCTCCCCTAAATGCCGAAAAAGTGCTTAGGTGTAATGAGTGATAGTGATGCAAATGGGTTTCTTGGAGACAAATAACTGATGGTGACCGTTAAGAAACTAGAAACTGTAGGTCTTGAACGCGAGCTCGGAAACCATTGACGTTCCACTGGATTATTTCCATAGAGTTTTTAACTGGCCGTTCTAACTTTTTTCTTGACTTTGGCTGACTTGGGCCCTATGATTCGAAAATCGTTAGCCTCATGTGACTTGAAGCAGAAACCTCAGGTTCCAAGAGGGAAAAGATCAATAGAAACTAATACAATAGTAGAGATCATAAATAAGCATAATGGGAATAAAAAGGGAATAAATGATATAAGAAACATAGTTAAAAAGAATATTCGAAATAGCAATACAGTACAAATGAAGGAAAAATTGGACAGGAGTTGCCTTTGGGCACAGAGACAAGGCAGGAAGCACAGAACAATAGAACCGACATCAAGACGCCAGTAAAATATGCGAGGTATAAGGAAAACTCAGCCAAGCATGATAGAATACCGTTATGACGCTGAGAGGTCATACAACCCAGAGGGGCGGAGAATAGTACTGATGCATAGCAACGACATACGGAGGTGACCAATAAGAGAAAATTAAAGAAATAAACCCTGCCAATAAAATGTAGAGTAAACCACGTGATAGGCGTAAAATAGGAAAGGAATAGAAAATGGGCGGTGATAGGAAAGAAAAGCTAGGATAGAAGCTGAAAATACGACAGGCAAAAGAGCGTCACTCTGCTAGTGAGGACGACGGGGAGAAGACGTGTTATTGGAAGGTTACTCCGGTACTGAGTATTGTGATAAAAGTAGGATCAGATGTCGCAGTCCGACTTAGAGTTATGGTCTTGAAGATAGTGCAAATATAGGGAATAAAAAGGGAGTTCGCGAAGCAACGTAAAAACATCGTAAAGGGGAAAGGAAAATTAGGAAGACAACGCAAGTGTTAACAAGAGAACTACGGGCGCCAGGCTAAAGAAAAATAAAGGAATTGAGAGACGGTCAACACGACTTTTCATAACTGAACCCTGAGAAAGAGATCCCAGCTCACCGACGATTAGACAAAACACCCACCTTTCCACCTCACCGTCAAACCTTTCACACTCCATCCCTAACCAAGCACACAATAGGACAACAAACCGAAAAAGAACCCACACCAGACTCCGCTGATGTTCGGGAGTCAGAACTCCCGAGGCTCGTAGAACGAGACCGGGATCTCATAGAAGGCGAACGACTTCGCGATCTATGTTGTGGCCGGGATCGGTTTTTCACATTTACTACGGGATGGTAGTTACTCGCTGATGGCTTGGTGCCTGGAGTCTATACGGCTGAAGCGGAGGTAGTGCTGGTGGATATACAAGTAGTCTGAGACAACGTGGGTTTAACGGCTAGAAAATCAGTCTGTGTGGAGGCGTGGGCGACAGGGACGTGTTGAACAGCAACAGTGGTGTTAGGAGTACGGCGAGCTGCTAATGCATATCCAGTAGTAGTAGCAGGCTTTAGTTGTTCAAAGCACCGTCGTGCCCCTGGAAAAGTCAGGCGTTCCTTTACACGTAGCTCCTGAATCCTTTTTTCGTCCATGAATCTAGGGCACTGTCGCGAGCTGGAGGGATGACTCCCGCCACAGTTCACGCAACAAGGTGTTCGACTGCAGTTTGGGTCTTTGTGTGTCGATAGGCCACATTCCTCACAAAGAGCAGGATTGGTACACGTGACCTTAGTATGTCCGAACCGCTGACATTGGAAACAGCGCATGGGGTTCGGGACATACTGGCGGACGCTCGCACGTTCATAGCCGCAATAGATGTACTCGGGTAACTTAGTCCCGGCGAAAGTAAAAAAAAAAAAACCTTACGTAATGGGTACTCCTTGCTATCTTGTTTTCGTGTTAGCCGGTACGCCTGACAAACAAGCTGATCAGAGAGGCAACTTACTATTTCTTCATTCGCAAGACCATCTAAGCTGGAGGTGGTGACTACTCCTCTACAGGTGTTAAGCGTTTTGTGTGGGGCTACCCGGATAGGGTAGGAGCCCAACAAAGTCGCTTTTTGCAGTTTGTGAGATTGGTCTGCACTTGCGCTTTCTAATAGTAAGCTACCGTCTCGGAGACGCAGAGCGTTTTTGACCGGGCCGCTGATTTTGTCAAGTTCGCGCTTTATATAAAATGGACTAACATCTTTGAAAGTTTTCCCATCACAAGTCAATGTCATAACTAAATAAGGGTCAGTGAAAGAGGTTTTGCGCGGAGACATTATGATATAGACCCCCATCCGGAACCGTCGGCGTCAGCCTGCCGTCCGGGGGTTAAACAAAGAAAGACATCGGAATCTTCACGGTCTGTGCCGTCATGGGGACCCCACGCATGACCGATCTCATTTGTACCTCAGAATAGCTACCCTTCCATATGCACTGCTTGTCCGTATGGGTAAACCGTTCACTACGCACACCCCGGCTTTAAGCCCTTACCACAGGAATAACCGCCTGTGGCTCCCCACTCTAGGCCGCGCTGCGTATAAAAAGGCATACGCGGATTCAGGGGACTTGTGGTTGATTACACCGGGGTTCCGTCAGCGGTAACACGTCCGGTTCGTGATACTAACCCAACGGCACACGGCCGTCGGGAGATTAACACAAACCGGGCCCTCTAGGAGCTACGTGGGTGTACTTGACGGTGTGGACGCGCTCCGCACCTAAGGCTACACATAGGGGCAGTGCGAAGGGTCCGCTTAACCTTTACTTTTGAGACCTCCGGAGAGCACACATGCAGGAAGCCGCGCTGAAAACCGTGGGACAGAACCACGGAGATAGGAGAGATCCCTGCTGGTGAGACAGGAGTTATAAACCTAAGACCTTAAGTGCTAATAATTATAATAAAAATACTAGAAGGGGAAGAAGATGATGCTTACTAATCAGCAGTAACAGAGCGTGGCGCAGTTGATGGAGGTGATGGGGATGAATTGAGGGTGAGTGGCTAGGGACCCCGGGATCGCCAATCCCGTACCTACCGTAGTAGGTCCCTGGGGAGGATTACCAGAGCCTCTTCTGCCAGTTTTCGGGGTTACTGATGGGCCTTCTCGGCAGCCGTAGCGGTCCTGGGGTACACCAAGTCCCCACTGTGCATCACCCCATCAGTCACTTCCCTACTTCCTGTTGCCCACCCCTCGGGACGAAGACCGCAGAGGTTGGATTTTGAGGGGCGGTTGATAGTAGAGGGTTATTTGAAACCACATACGTTTCATGTGGGAAAATTGTTTTTATTTTCCATTGAGGCTTTATTACCTGTGCGCCGAAATCGCTGGACAGGTATAAGGAAACTGAATCGTCCTGGCGCAACTAACTGATAAGAAACCCGCCTCCCTCACGTAAGCCAGTCTTGCTTACATCGGAAAACATTTGCTCGCGTCTGTACCTGTGCGCGTATATTGATTGCTAAGGTGTACGGGATCCGACGTCTGGTTATCGCTTTCTCAGCCGAAAAAAACAGGTTTTGCTTTTTAGGAGCCGGTTCCCCCTTTGCAATCCACTGTTTGGACTGTATTTTTGCTTCGGGCGTATACTGGTGTATCGAAGTTTCATATACAGTAATTAATCGGTGCCAAAATTCGGAATTATTGCGTCTAAACTGAGCCAACAGAGTTTTGGAAATGTTCATTGGAACACGTTTTTGTTGCAACGTGAGCAAACGCGGCACCCAGCACGCGGACAGCTTTCTCATGTCTAAATGTTGATTTAATATGTGACAAACACGTTCTTTAGACATGTTCATAGACTCTGCTATCTCTCTCACTTTAATTCGGCGGTCGCGTAGCACCATTTGGTGAACTTAAGCGATGTTGTCGTCGGTAGTTGCAGATGTGGGACGTCCCGAACATTCATCATCTCCCAAGCTCCTACGGCCACGTTTAAATTCAGCTTCCCAAACTTTCATTGTGGTAAATGATGGTACAGAGTCCCCATACACAGAATTCAACTCATCTTTGATTTGCGTAGGCGTATTGCCTTTCAAAAACAAATATTTAATGACTGCTCGAGACTCGATTTTGTCCATTTTCATAAAAACACGGATCAACTCACTCAAACGACTGTTACATAACAATTGAGCGTCCAAAAGGGCTGAAACTTTGGTGAGTAACTGTCAACAGATGAACAACGAAATTCACTAGCTTTTATTTACGAGTGCTGCCATCTTCATGTTGAGCATGGAAACTTTTCAGACCACCCTCGTATTGCACAAAAAGCTTTTGCACAAACTGGAATATCACGCTTTTGTTCAGATCCAGAAAGAACTCGAGTCCTGTACGCAAATGTAGCTTCTGGTAACTTTGTAACATCTGTCCGTCGAAGTCTTCTGTGGTTAATAGGCAACATAGCTATTACACCTGCCAAACAGGGCCGTAGTGGAAGGGGAACGCTGATTTACGCTGTGTTCCCACGTGGTCCCACTATTGTTCGGAGCGGGACGCAGTCCTCTTACTAATAGTTATTTATACCTTTTTAAATTCATAACTTTTCTTAATTAACACATTCAAAATACTGTCTGATTTACAGTAACAAATTACAATAGTAGTAAGTCGAAATTAATTTTATACATTTTCCAATATACGTCCTAATTTCAAGATACGGTATTTAACTTTAGAGTCACATACTATTTGCAGGAGGGTTGAGTTTGAGTGATCATTTCGGCGAGAGAAGGTTTTCTGCATTCATACTTGGGGTTGGGACTTGACAAACAAACATCGCAATATAAAAGAACAACATACACGGGGCGGGTAAAGCGTGGGCCACCGGTTTGGTAAGTTGTGAGTGGCGGACATCTGCCGTGTTATAATTTATTTCTCGTAAAACGTGGCTTTAGTTTCTGGCCTGGGACCTGTGCTCGTAAAATCAGAACTGTTGGTAATTTAATATCTAATGGATTAAACTCCATGTATGTAATGACGGTATAAAATAAAATAATATTTAAACAGATCCACCAATATTTTTTGGTAAGGCATTTCAGAAAGGGGCACACTTTCACCTTGTGTTAGGTATTGCCGTATACCTTCCTACATTTACTCCATCGGTTCCTCGTTATCTTGTTGTCATCCAATTTAATATGTTTAAAATCTTGCACCTTTCCCTCTGACGAGGATCGCCGCAAAAGTTGGTAGCAGAGCGTGGTTAGCTGTATTTTGCCGGGTGCATAGAACTTTGTTTTTGGTATATCATGACGACTCTCGTGGATGTGCACCTTTTGAGGAAGGCTGAATTGCTGTTTGAATTGGGTACGCGAGGTCACGAATTCACGTGCGCACCTGAAAGGCCAGTGTTGGTAGATACCTTTAGGCAAGTGAAAGACAAGCCTTATATCAAACTAGTGACCAACATACTCTGGTTCTAGAATCTCCGTTATGTGACTGAGCATTAGCGGAAGTTTTGGATGTTTTCACAGACCTAGATTCTGACGCCATTTTTGACGCCAATCGCAAATCCAACGCTTAACTGCGCGTATTGCACATTGTATTCTGGCAGGTCAGAATATTGTAGGTAGTGGGTTGGTTCAGGATACGATACCAGATACGCAAAACTGCGTCCGCATTTAAACCATTGAAATTGCTCAACCCACTCCAGCAGTTAGTAAAATCTGTGTTACCTTTTGAGATAGTTGATGTTGAATCAGCTATTGAGTATTTAAAGCTTTAGTGCGGGCGCAGGAGTGTGCTAATTTATGTAATGTTTCTTCTGCCCAGTTAATAGAGGTAGTATTAACAAAGTCAAAGGGATTGTTGCTAAATTTAATTAAAGTCTGTTTAGTTAACGTGTGTGCAGTTCCCACTCAAAGGGACCTCAAAGGACCTGACCTCCCCGCCCACTAATAACCGTCATAAATCTATCTCCACACTTCAGAAATGGAACACTGACGTTGGGGACCAATAGCAACCCTGATTTTCTGAAAAGGACAGTTGCATGTCTACTCCACGTGGAGTCTCGGTTGCCAAAGTTCCAACTTCCAGTTGTTCTGTTTCATTAGGTGCAGACATTCGTTGTGTGTCGCGATGTGGAGACCATGGGAGGGAAATGCAGTGGTAAATGCAAATGAAGTAGTAGATAACGTTCAGTCAAGTGAAAATAATCAAAGTGAAGACAATAGTGTGAATGAATTGGAAGCTGTTGGTGGGCCGAGTTATGTTAGGGGAGAAGACTCAAAAAACAAAGTTATAACGGGAACTCTTTCTAAGCAAAGTCAAGCGCTTGTTTTGAACGCATATGA